>BPTQ01000007.1:99518197-99549061 GCA_019973895.1 Chrysanthemum seticuspe
CAACCGATCCGGTTGGAGTGCCAACCGATTCGGTTAGAGTGATCTGGGTGGTTTTGGTGGGTTTTTTCGCAAACATTTTTCGAGCAACTTAGAAAGCAATCATTGAAATGAGCATTTTAGAACACATGAAACGAAATCCCAACATCAAAAACTTGATTTTGATGCCAAGATCAATTGAGCAATTATGAGAAAATGAGAGATTTTTAAGAAAAAGACAAGCATTCAAGCAAACATCAAGAGCAATCAATTCAACAAGCAAACAAACACAAGAATACAAACGCAAGTCCCCGGCAGCGGCGCCAAAAACTTGATGGTGACGATGCCGGAATTATCATGAAAGCAAACAAACAAAATATCCAAGATAACAATCAAACAAACAAACAAATGCAAAACCAAATCCGCGGCAGCGGCGCCAAAAACTTGATGCGTTCGCACGAGGTTTTAAATTTGTAAACAAGAATTACCGGTTAACTAGGAACACAATCGGGCAAGTATACCCTAGTCAAGTTGTAGTATAGTATATGGTAAATCAAGGTCGTCCTAAGAGACTTGGTTGCACTACAAGTGTCGTTTGTTTGTTTAAGCAAGTAACAAGTAACAAGTTGATGGTTATGATTGTCACGGATCAAACCAACAAGAAAAGCATTATAAGAACAAGCAAGTATCAAGACATTCATCATTATTCCAATCAAACACAAAATCTCAATAATCATATCAATAACAAACATCTTTAAATAGAAAAGTAACAAGGTTTACCCAAAGTATGAATTACAATAGGCAAAGATGAAGGATTATAGCAACCTTCAAGCCTCCAATCAACTACAATAGTTCTACCAAGCCGGAAAATGATGTCCAAACGCCTTCGACAACCCTTGAGCACACTACACGAATTTGGGAGAGGTTTGTGGTCTTTTGGGGAAGATAAGTTGGTGTAATAGGTGGAAATTCGTCCTTAAGGGTGGAGGCTTGAATTTCACACAAGTTGGGATAGGATAGTTGGTGGAAACTCGTCCTTAAGGGTGGAGGCTTGAGTTTCACACCTTTGGTGAAGGTATTGAGAGTGGTTGTGTTCTCTCAAGTTATGGTTTGCTCTCTAGGTGGAAATTCGTCCTTAAGGGTGGAGGCTTGAATTTCACACCTCTGGGGAAGGTAAGTTGAGAGAGGGATGTTGTTTTAGGTGGAAATTCGTCCTTAAGGGTGGAGGCTTGAATTTCACACCTAGAGATGGAGTGGTGGATGAAAGGGATGAGAAAGATGGAGAAGGGATTAGAATCATTTGGAACACGTTTGGAGTCTTAGTGATGGAAAAATGGCTGAAACAGGACCTCCAACCGGATCCAGTTGAGCTCCAACCGAATCGGTTGGTCTTCTGACCATTCTCCAACCGGATCCGGTTGCGGGACTCGACCGATCGGTTGGAGCAAAAATCATAAAAAGTCATAAGCACGAAAGTTTTAGATCTTTCTCTTATCTTTCCGTGGCCGCGAACCGGGGGTCAAACGGAGTCCGTATGCAAAAGTTATGGCCAAAATGGTGAAGGTGTGTCGGGAACAACGAGTCTTCCAATATGTCTTCGTTTAAGCTTCTTTTCTTCATTTCTTTCTCGTTTTCCTTCTTGAACTTTATTCTTAAGTCTTTGGACCACTAACTTGATGACTTTATCTTCTCGAATATACTTCACAAGTCTTGCTTTTGACGGGAATTCTTCGTATATGGAGAAACCTTCGTATTTTACTTCTTTTTCCGTCTTTTTCTCCACTTTCCTGTACTTGGCTACAAATGAACTAGAAAACGCACTTTTGTACGATTAAGCATCAAAAGCATATGATTATAACCAAATAACACACATAAATGCACGGATAACGCTACTAAAAACATGCACAATTTGAGCGTTATCACTACACTACAACGATTAAGTTCACTGCCTAGGGTGTTATAAAACTTGCTCGAAGAAAAGGAAGTTTCCTTGACCCCGAACGACGCGTGTAGCGTTATCAAGTTTTTGGCGCCGCTGCCGGGGACTAGAATAGCTAGTTAGTAGTCCACCTCGTTTAGGTTTCTTTGCTTGATTCCTATCAAGTAAACTTTTTTTTCTCATTTTTAGCTTTCTCTTAGTCTATCCCCCTTCTTCGTAACCTTTGTTCGTAACCCCATCACTTTTCATCATGGAAGGTGATAACCCACTACCATTCATCAACCCACCGCCAAATGACCCGCCAAGAGCCCGTACTCTTGGTGAATACTCGAGACCAAGCCACCTAGGCTATAGGAACACCATTGAGCTTCCCGACCAAGCCCAAACTACGGCCCTGCGATCTGACACCATCCGGTTGGTGCAAAACGGATGTGCATTCCATGGACTTCGTTCCGAAGATCCAAATCAGCATCTGAGGGATTTCCTCAAAATTGTCGATTCCATCGACCTTGATGCTACTACTCGGGAGACCACGCGCCTGCGTCTCTTCCAATTCTCTCTACGGGACCAAGCTAGTAATTGGCTTGAGCGACTTCCCGCCGGCTCCATCTCAAGTTGGGATGATCTTACCTCTCGCTTCCTTGCTCAATTTTTCCCACCGTGGAGAACCACTAAGCTTAGGCGAGACATCTTGACATTCCAGCAGCTCCAAGGTGAGTCTCTTTACAAAGCATGGACTCGATTTAAGGAACTACTCCGTAGACTTCCACACCATGGCATTGATCTTTGGCTTCAAATCCAAATCTTCTATGATTATACCGATTTCATCACTCGACGATCCATTGATCGAGCCGCCGGTGGAAGACTCGGCGACTTTAATGCAGAGAAATCATGGGATATTATAGAGGAACTTGCCGATCAAAGCTACGAAGATTGGAGTGAATCTCCCGAAACTCCGATTAACGTGGTTAATGCCATATCCACTCCTTCTGAATCCTCCGATACACTCGAAGAGCAATTGAGTGCCATCGAGAGAGGAATTGATTATCTTATGGAAAGGCAGAAAAGAGCACCCGTACAAATTCCTCGAGAGGTCGTCAAATCCGCCCACTCCACCAACCGCTCCACACCTCTTTCGGAATTCCCAAGTCCCGATCAAAACCCAAGTTCCGAAAGGCGCTTCCGTTCTACTTCCCCAATACCACTTTCACCAAGCTTCAAGGATCAAATGAGGGAGTACATGGCAGCTCATACTGAGAGATTAGCCAGATTTGAAGAGGAGGTTTATAGGCAGAGAGAGGAAATGCAAGCAAAAATGAAAGAAATGATGGATTTGGTAATTGAATTTACCAAAACAAAGGTTCCCGAAAAAGTGCTTGTAAGAAGCAACGATTGCCCTCCCACTTCATTTGTAAACGCCGTTTCCATTATGCCTGAGAATGCAAGGGCTGAGATATGGAAAACTGAGGAAAGCACGAAGGATGAGTCTGTGCCTAATGATGAACCTGAGACCATTGAGTACTACCTTAAGCACGAAATTAACAAGAAAACCATTGCAAACCAAGTAAACAACTTTAGGTACAATGAAGTTCTTAGGGAAGCTCTTGAAGGAAAAATGACGGAAGAAGAATACGACGCCTTACCTATGGAACCTCTATATGAGTTGGTTATAAAAAAACCGTTAACAAGAAAACGAGACACCACAGGGAATTTCGTGATACCAGTGAGTATCGATGACATGGACAATATAAATGCCTTGGCCGATCAAGGGACCGATGTGAACATAATGCCATTGTCAATCTATAATAAGTTAACTAAAGAGAAACCAGCCAAAACCGATCTTAGACTTTCCTTAGCTAATCATACTTATGTCCACCCTGTAGGAATCGCTGTTGATGTTCTAATTGAGGTGGCTAACATCGTTTATCCGGTGGATTTCGTGATCATTGATGTTGAGGAGGATAAAAACGTACCCCTCATTCTTGGGACACCGTTCCTGGCAACCGCCAAGGCTACCATCAAATGTGGAGAAGGCATCATGATACTTAAAAGCGGGAAGGGGTACGCTAGGATACCCATCCTCCCAAGATACCCTCTTAAGATCATGGAAAAGATTACGGGTGGAAATCGAAAAGCCCCGGGCAACAATGTTAAGAAGAAGATGAATGACTGGGAAAAAGGGCTTAGAGACTTTATGGTTCAAGGATTGTATGCGACATTGTGGAAACCCGATAAAAAGTTAGGAAGCAATCCCACCTCAATACCTAAGGTACAAAAGGACCCTAAGGAATTTCTAAGAGGAGAAAAAGTGCTCTTGTATAGATCTCGGATAAGAGCATTACGAGGAAGAAACAAACCAAGATGGTTTGGACCTTTCACAGTTAAGGAGACCAATTTAAAAGATAAAATTGTCGCCATAATTGACAGCGTTGGCAAGGAATCCATGGTGAGTATACAGCGTCTACACCCTTTCGATGAAGGGAAAACAAAGGGTGAAGAGGGAGGTAGTGAGGAAACGTAGGAGCACGACTATGAGTCTAGCTACAAGACTCTTAAATAAAGAAAAGCGCTTCGTGGGAGGCAACCCATGCTTAATTGTTTGCTTGTTAGTGTCACATATCTTGTATTAATTGTTTATCCTCATGTTTAAATTTGTAAAAATGCTTTATTTTGTTTTTAACTTCGTCTTAATTGCATATAAAGGTATTTTACATAAGGGATAAGTGTAGGGAGGATTACACACGTTTTCAAAAGAAACGTAAACATGAGAATAACAATTAACTAAAAGATATTTTTGTTTGTTTGTTCGAGTCAAATGCTTGTATCGAGTCATAATGGATGTTTTGCAGAAATTTTTCCAGATTCTAAAGATGTAAATTTTCCAGAATTTTTTCCAGAAAATCGCAGACCAGTTTTTGTCAGGATAACCTGACGGCGTCAGGATTGCAACCTGACGGTGTCAGGAAGGAGTAAAAACATCAGATTACTCTTTCTCGTTTTCTGAGCCACTTATAAATTTTTGGAATTTTCCAGGTCTTAATTTTCTTAGAAATTCTGTAAACATCCATTCCACAAGCATTATATCCTAGTTTAAATCGAGTCTTATATATATTATTACCGCTAATTTTACGCGAAGGTTTCGTTTGTTTTCTTCAAGTGTGCAGGTTTAGTTTGTCAAGAAGAAGTTACATAAGATTGGAAGGAGCATTTCACGCAATAATTCTTTTTGAAAAGAATTTAACCACCACTTTACACGGATCCTACCGAGCTAATCAGGGGAGTATTAGTTTCTTTCGTTTTAAATTACCTTCTATTATCATAACTTTGATACTTTCGGGGAACATTGGGGACAATGTTCAGTTTAAGTGTAGGGAGGGAAAATAAAACGGGAACTTTAAAACTATGCTTATCCTTGACTATTTGCTTTGTCCAACTGTGATTGTGTAATAAACCATGAGAAAATGTCGGTTAGGGTAATTTTGGCACCAAATTTAAAATTTTTCATGACATATAGGAGTGGGCCATTAGTCTTAACAAAAGCGTCTCACGGATAGGAAGTTGCATGACTAGCACAAAAACCCCTTACCACCCAAATTCCACCCAAAATGTGAGGATCACCCTTAGATTAGTAGGAATTAAAGCATTCATATTTAATGCTTAGAGTGTGAACCGGTAGTATAATAGATTCTAGAACTTTTTTTGTGATGCATTCCGAGATCGCAAGTGAGACTACACTTGTGTAGTTAGGAATAACTAAATGATAAGAGGCATTAGGATAACCCTTGTTTGATACCTGTAATATAATTACTTCTTCCATATCGGTTGAGTAATTCCCCCACACCCTTTGTGTTGTACTCATCTTTAGTACACGATACCCCTAGTTAACCCCTCAGAGCCTATCCTTTTCGCGGTTCTCGTGATGTTTTGGTTTTTCTGGAATATCAATGAAGAGCATTGTTTACACCCCACCCCCAAATATACACCCAAATCGCCTTAGCCTACCCCTTATGCACTCACTTTTAGTGCAAATGTTTGTTATCACCCTAAACCCTTAGTTCAATTATCTAGTTGCTTGCATAAGTTGCTAAGTCGAGTCATATCCTTTGTATACAGTTTTGGGACGATTGGGATTCATGGGAAAAGTTAAAGTTTATGAAATGACGGGAAGGGAACGTTAAATTCAAATTCCCTTTGTTTGCGTAATAATGTACCCCAAGTGTTTTGATCTTTTCAAATCGGGTCAAATTAATGTTAGAGTAATAAAAACTCAAGTGTAGGGATGTGCCTATAAATCCCTAGTATTTTGATGTTATCGTAGAGGATGGTAGAGTAAAAGTGTATGAAAAAAAAAAAAAAAAAAAAAAAAAAAAAAAAAAAAAAAATCGAAAAAAAAATAGAAAAAGAGAAAAAGAAAAAAAATAGAGTGAAAAAAAAAACAAAAAAAAAAAACAAACAAAAACATACGGGCTACCATCCTACATCTATCCTTTAAATTTATGTTTGTTTATTTCCGTTATCTAGAGTTTAGAGTGTCGAGTCTTGGCTTAGCAACGCCATTCTTCATATGCAGTTAACATAAAGATTTTTGACTTGCCACCACTAAATAGCCTATCCCACCAAACCCTTGTTTCCCTACCGTAAGCCTAACATTACAACCCTTTAAAAGACCTCTTTGATAGTCTTTCCTAGGTGCTTACGCCAAAGCGATGGAGGTTTGATCTATTCTCAAGCCTATAGTAATCTATGTACTAGGACCGGTTAATGAGTGTTTATCTTCCATTTCCTATTTGTTATATTTCATATATACACCCGAGAGAGATGTGAGTATCCAAACACCCCATGTGAGGTGCTAGTATGTAATTTCCGTGCTTGTTATGACTTTTGCGGGGCTTATATGTGTTGTGGACCGTTTTGAATTAATGCTTCATGACCCCTAACTTATAAATTAATTGGCTAAAAGCACATTTGCTTGAGGACAAGCAAATAACAAGTGTAGGGATATTTGATAAGGTTTTAAAAGGTACCATTTTGAGGGGTCGTTTAAGTCCTTATTTGATCACTTTTGTATCCGTTATTGCTTAATATCGTTCCTTTTCACTTTTTAGGTCTCTTGAAGGCAAAATGTTGGAATGGCACTTATTTGGACGAAAAGGCGCGAATATATGAAGAAAATGGCCAAAGTCAGAATTGAGACACTCACAGTTGCTAAAAGTATAAGGCGACGGCGTCAGGTGCTAAATTGCGACGCCGTCCCAAAATTATTGTGACGGTCCAGAACCCAAAACTCGTGTTTTCAAATGACGATGTCCCGTTGTAAAAGAGTAGGCCGTCGCTACTCAGACGACCTAGATGCAATCCAGACGACGTCAGGAGCTGAAGAGGACGGCGTCACGGACATAAGGTGACGTCGTCGCAAGGTTAACATGGCCAAAACGAAACCCTAATGACGGCGACACGACGGCGTCACTAAACATAAGGTGACGCCGTCGCAATTGTAATCTTATATATAGAATCCGAATTTTTCAGTCTCTGGAGAGAGAGTCTTTTGGAGTGAAAACCTAAAACCGAACCTAAGGTGTCTTGTACAGTATTTTAGGGTTTTAAACCCTATCTTACACCAAGATAATTCTTTACTTCATTAATTCAATTATGTCTTTGATTAATTGTGTGTATGCTTGCATGTTCTCCATGTCCGGCTAATTTATTTGTGTGTTTGCTTAGGAAGTATGAAACTTAATTATTGAATATTGATTGGTTGTTTCTTATCTTAGTTGATTAATGATCTAGTAATGCGATAGGTCATTCGTTGTGTACTTAATGCTTGATTCATCTTTGTGAACCTTAGAATATAATTACCTGAGTAGTTGTAGGCTAAACCATCCAAAGAGCGCCTTAGAGTAGGAGTTTATCATCCCTAGTGGGTTTGTAGACGAGACCCTTTGGTAAGTTCAAAGAGTTAGGGAGAAACGCATACCCTACAACTTTAGACACACAATGCAACTAAGAATAAGACGTGACACTCAACCACCAATAGGAGATAATTAAGGAGTAATACAAACTAAGTAAACACATCTTTAAACTATCATACGAGCACACATTAATTAGACATAGACTCCCACAACCTTAGTATAGATAATTAGATAATAGTAGAGTAATCGGTAGAAATACCAACCCCCCAAATCCAATACCTGAGATTCGTACCTTTCCATTTTCTAAAAAAACATAAAAAGATAAAAAAATAATCTTCCTCAACCTTAACCTTAGCGTAGTAACTCCTTACTAGCATTCCTATTCCCCTAGAGAACGATATCAATACCCGTGGCTTACCCTAATTACTACACTACAACGATTAGGTTCACTGCCTAGGGTGTTATAAAACTTGCTCGAAGAAAAGGAAGTTTCCTTGACCCCGAACGACGCGTGTAGCGTTATCAGATATTATAAGTTATACAATAGTCTCTAAAAATTATCTTATAAAATCATCTACAAAAGTTGAAGTTCAGCAACGTTCTCTACATTCATCAAAATTATCTTCTGAAATCTTCATTGTTAAAGGTCCGTGATTCTAGCATAGACTATCTTAGGATTACTTAAGATTTCCTTTCCACACGTATCTACCCATTCTATCTTTCTATGCAATGGAATGTGAAAACATAGGTTACAAGTCTTTTATGGCCAGGACTTGCAACTGAATGGTTTGATATCGCCTTTGCTTAGTGGACAATTTCTCAAAAGCTATGAACATATCACAAGTATACCTAATTTAGGTATTTGAAAAATTTATCGAACCTCGGCTAAATATAGCCTAATCACCTATATTTAACCCTGGGATAATGGATCATAGTCTGATTAACTATGTTCGACTTAAATTTTTCAAACACTGAGAATAGTTATACAAGGGTTATATTCAGGTTAATTTCCTACTTAAACTCGATAAAACCACCAGAATTCATTAAAAAGATCTAGAGACGCGATAGTGTTTTACCACTCAGCGAGATCTTAACACTTATGTATACTACCTAATTTCATTCTTGAAAGTTTTCATTTATGAAACAATCCTAACTACTATCTTGGGATAGTCATCAAATCTTCTCGTCATTTCTTAGAGGTACTAGCTTGATTAGGTTTCAAGGCTATCATTCCGCCATATTCCTTTAAAATTTAATTTTGATTTTAAAACAAACTTGACATCCCTACCTAAGAATATTGGTGAGCGTATGCTACACTCTTCTAATCGTCAACATATCACATCATTATCTGAACCCCATTGTAAGTCAATATATGAAACTTCACACTATCACGTTTCCTTCAAACACTAGTTGACATAAACACTATAGGATATGACCTTCATCCCGAAACCACCTAAGACAATGATCAACTTTGGAAATGGTTTGGATAACCACTTGCCACTAGCAAGACTTTCCTACAACTACAATTGTCACATTATTATAAACCATTTCACATCAACAATATCTTACACCTTTGATTAACAACAGTTACCCTAACAACAACAAAACTATTCCATTTTGAGGCACTATATAGACGAAAGTGTTAGTTAACCATTTGCTGGACTAAGGTGTTTAGAAAATCACCCACGAAACAACTAAGGAAACCATACAAATACAAATTAGGCTCCATGCCACACACTATCACCAAAAACTCCATGTTAGAAATTAAGGTTTTATTGATAGCCTCGATACAATAAGATATGATTCGTTTTGAGAATCGGGAAAAGCCAAAATTGAGGTATATTGGACTCTATAAGATTTTAACAAAACCCTTTAAGTGATCAACTTAAGCCACATAGTACATAATACATTCTATGACCAGAAACTTGAAAACGCAAAGGCTAGGATTCGGCATATACACCCTCATGTTCCTAGACACTTCAACATCGAGTAACACACATTGCATTCCGGGACGGAATTCCCATTAAGGGGGTGAGACTGTAACCACCCGCATTTTTAGGTTACTTTTCATTTTCGAGAATTTACTATTCACTTTTACTATTCACATTTACTATTCACTTTCACTATTCATCCGTAAAACTTTTATTTCACAATCTTGTAAGATAAATTATTTTAGTAATGACCTGAGAGTTCGACCATCGTTAGATCATTTTCGCAAAAGTTATTAAGTAAACATCGTTTTAAAGTTTCGTTTTAGACGGTCCACCGTTTAAACATCACGCGCTTAACGAAAATCAACCCTGATAATTTTCCTCGCATCAGATAAATTTTTAGATCATTCATAATTAATTTGAGAATTTTTAAGAATTATTATTTTTAATATTACCAAATAAGTCCAGCGCAGAACAAAACTAAACTTACGTTTTAAACAATTCTACTTACATCCAGACTTAACGATTCCTGCACTGTGTTTCTAATATGTTTTTGACACTTTTACATTTTTGGAAAAGTCAAACATATTTCCCTCATCCTTTGACCATAAAGGAATTAACCTTGTACGTTCTACATTTTTGCTTAAATCGCGTAACTTTTAAACTTCACGAATAACTGTAAAGTTATCCCGCGTATAACGAAAACCACATTTTGATATCTCATATCACTTTTAGACTAATTTTATTCTACTCTAAATAAATTCACGGTCGTTTCCCTGAAATTTCGTTCTTTTCTGATAAACTGCGAATTACGCGTTTTTGACCCGTATTTCCAGCTTTAAGCAGCGTTTTTGCACCCAATGAGACTTATCACCCATTTTATATTTTTAGATGGAGTATAATGATGAGTCTCATCATTCCTACAAGTTTCGTATTTTTACGATACCTGGTTTTACGTTTTATGGCTTAACGACTTACGGTTGGCATTTAACGGAACCAAAACTTACTCTAAACTCAAGATAAGATCAAAAATAACCACCTAAGTCATCTTATCATTTCTTTTCCGACTTAGGGGGGAGTCATCATTTTGGTGGCATCATCCTAACCATGGTTCATTTAGATCTTTACAAGTGTCCTAACTTAACCATGGTTAATATTTAACCCAATATATGGTTAACCAAACTTACCCTCCTATAAATAGCAAGTGAATGACTTCCTAAAAACCCTAAAACTCTTCTCTTGGTCGTTCATAACTTAAAACATACATATCTTCCATAATTTGTTCCATAAACTCCAAGTTTATGCAAGGAAGTTCCAAAAGATCAAGCTACTATATCAAATCTCTAGCAAGTTTAAGTGATCTTCTTGAGTTTAGATCCACTCAAGTCACTTACTACTTCATCACCAACTCTTCAAGTTTTCAAGGGTGCCAAGGTGTGGAAAGCTAGCTCAATCCGAAGTCTTTCGCGATCAATCAAAGTCCTATCCTTACTAAGTTACTCCTTTCTTTATTGAAAGCCAAAAGTTGTAAGAAACTTATCACCACCATCATCTCATCTTTATTATTCGTAATCTTAACTATTTCATACTATATATATAGTTACTATGTTGATTCATGATGTACATATACTCAATCACTTGTTTTAGTTCACATATTGTCATAAAAGTAACAAACTAGTAAACTAGTCATATTCTACACATGTGAGACCATTAAAAACAGTAACATAAGGAATTTCTAACTTACATAATATGATAGACAAGATTAAATGGTAAACATAGCAATTTGAATCACCCAAAACGGACAAACGAGTCAAAAGTTATAAGCAAAAGAAGTTAGCGAAACCTAAACGCCGAAACTGCCCATAACTTTCTGTTTTGAGTTCTGCCCTTTTTAAAAATGGTACTTCTGGTCCGAAATCATCAAAAAGTTAAAACACGAAAGTTGTCCGGAACGCCGTTTTCCTTTATTCCCAAAGAAGCTCAGAACTTGAAAACGCATAAATATACCAAAATCTTTCAAAAACAGAAACTGCCTTAAATATAGTCTCACAACTATACTTTTTTTCACAACTACAAGCAAACCAAGAGGCCTAATGGCCATAAGCCAAGACCACGGCTACGGCTAAGGTCAAGGTTGAGTCTCAAGACCATGGTAGTCAAGACCAAAGTCACGGCAAGGCCATGGCTAAAACCTTAAGGCTTGTTTGCCCAAGACCGTTAACTATGGTAATCATATATATGAAACGACGAGAACTTGTAAAAACATGATAAACTTATTTATATAACAATCTTCACTCAAAACATATGTTATATCTACTAAGTGCTACAATAGTAGGGAGCTTCATGTGAGGGGTTCATTTGAGTAAAACGTATCGACGAGTTGCTGGATTTACGATTTAAAGTGTCCTAGCTCCTCGAACGTTTACTGCATGACCTCTGAATTATGATGGCCCGAACGGTAGTACGATATCTATAAACTAAATATGTTTTCACATATTAAAGATCTTTATATAAACATCAAATGATAATTGACTACATCATGGTCAACATAGGAATATATATAGGATGGTTTATGTTTTCCTAAACATTATTCCAAACCTAAGTCGCAACATTCTATTTTAGGTTGCTCGTAGAAGTTCTCACGGCATATCCGTCATTCTCATTATACATTTGATATCATTTACTCTGAGGTGAGTTCATAACCCCACTTTCTATTACTTAATTGTTTTACAAACCCTTGGGGGAGATACATGCTTATTTTAAATCGAACACATTGCTTTCAAATTATACTTGAATATATTAGTTGCACTAAGTACCACTATTGCCAATCTTAAGTCCCTATTATCATGAGCCATTAATCACTTGCGAGTGAACGCGAATAATGTGGATAGATCTATCGGGAATGACAAATCCCGTTTGTGTTGACCGGGTAGGCAAACAAACGCACTCTATTTGAACATCTATAGGTTTATTGGCAAATTACCTATTAGGGCATCGGTTACTATTTTATGACAGTTGTTAACGTTTTCGGTATCATGAGCTTAGTGCAATAATATCTGTTTTCAACATTATGGGTGTATAACAACGTAACCCACACAAACATTATGTGTTCAACTGATTTCAAACAAACTCTATGAATTTCACTCAACCTTTGTGTTGACAGTTTTAAGCATGTATTTCAGGTCCATAATGTCGGAAGCTGGCACGGAAGAGCAAGGACTAGATCAAGAAGGCTATAAATTTTATTATCATTCGAAAACCCATTTAATGTATTTTGTAAACAATGGAACCAACTGGGACCTCATTTTTGTAAACTCTGATATTTATATAAATCGAATGATAAATCTTTTAAAACGACTCTATTAGAGTTCGTTTTCTATTGTTATGACTGTTGTGCCATGAAGTAACACCCAGTTTGAATTCCGCTGTGTATCACGAAATTGGGGGTGTTACAGATCTCGCCTTTAAGAGGAAGCTAGAGAATCACACAAACATAAAACTACATAGAAAGATCCTTTGGATTAGAGGTTAGAGATGTTAGAATATTGGGAGAAAGTATATGTCAAGTGGTAGTGAGCAAGAGAGAAATGGCTCACTATTTATAGACAAAACTTGTCTACTGTCCCATGGTTCCCTCCCTAGAGGGATCCGGCTAGTGCAAAACCAGGGATCTGACTACTGGGTCAGTTTAGTCCGGATTTCGTGTTGCAAACCGGGTAATGGGTTATGGGTTATGAACCACGGGTTATGGGTAATGGATTATGGATACGCAACAAGTAGCAACGTATCTAGTCATTGGGTTATGGATCTTGGGTCATGGGTCATGGACTTTGGGTCTTGGATCATGGATAATACCCAACATGACTTCATGCATGATGTCATGCAATGGGTCATGGGATATGGATCATGCTCTATGGGTATGGGTTATGGACTTTGGTTTTTACCCAACAACATTCATTGTACCTAGTCAATGGATCATGGGTTATGGGTCATGGTTCATGGACTTTGGTTTTTACCCATTACAATATATACAAAGTATATATACATTTCTATATTATGTAAACACTAGTTGTTATACATATGTATTTTTATAAGATGTAAACAATATTACTTGTTAATGTTTATATAAAAATGTCTTTGGTTTTATATAACTTATTTACTAAACATGTTTTGATATAGTTTTAGTATGTTTAATAAAGTGTGTTAGTAAACTATGGGCTCAACCCTTTTACGTATTTTATTTGTTTCGTTAAAATGATTTTATGTTTGTTATCGACAAAACATTAGAAGATCGTAAAATATAAATAAACGTTTTTATGGCTTATTTATATTAACAATCTCCCCCTTTTTGTTGATGACAAAACATAAGATTATTTTTAGATGAAAATAAAATTCGTAAAAATTTGAATTAGAGTTTTTACTCCCTTCTCCCCTTTTTTGTCGAAACAAAAAGAGCGTCGAAAAGAAACTAACATATTGTTTTGGGAAAAAATGTGAAAAGTAACAAAATAAGAAATAGAGAGTAAGATAAGAGAAAGATTCTCGTCTTAGCTCCCCCTTAACGGATGCTTCCCTTTGTTGAGGGCGTCAAGTAATTAGAAAGCTAAACAAGTGTATTGCAATTACTTTTGCAATGGTTTCGTCTTTGACGAAATGCTCCCCCTTGACGAGTTCTCCCTTTTGAGGAGGACGTCAAGTAATATAGAAAACCTAAGTGATTGTATTGCAAGCATTTTTGCAATGCTTTGCTTTGACGAAAAAGCTCCCCCTTGTTGAGGGTGTCCAAGTATTCATGTGTATTTTGAAAATCTACAAAACAAATGTTAGAAAACAAGTATATGGTGCATTGTTTCCTACAAATGAGATTCATATTAGTAAGAAAATTTGCACGGATCCCACGGATCCTTCCTGTGAGGGATCCGTCTAGGCAAATTTAAGGGAACCGTGAACCTGCATTCTTTTGATAGCAATGTAGATGTAAAAAGTGATGTTAACATCCAAATGAGTTATGTATTATAGCCCCAACCATATAGGATACAACATGTAGTTTCATTCAATAAATGATACACATATTTCTAAAACTAAGAGAATGATACAGACATGTAGTACATTTTCTAATGATTCTAAGTTTTCCCTAAGACTAGCGAAGAGCGCATTTGTGCTTGTATTCCTAAGTTCTAAGGACGAGTAGATTAGTTGACCTCATCAAAACGTTCGAGAAGGTGAGAACATGAAACGTAATTCGTCACGTACTTCATGGACTAGCCCTTCGACATGTTGACAATGAAAGCAATCATTGCCCTGGCTAGGGAATGGTGGTGGTAGGAATGGAGCGGTTTGAGGTGGAAGATTTGATGAGGAAGGTGGATGTTCCATAAAAGATTGAGGGATTTGTGGAGGCACATTTGATGAGGTTGGAGGTGGTTCAACAAAGGGTAAAGGTGGTGGAATATGTGTTGATGGTGGCGGTAGAGAAGTATCTACTTCCATGTGATCTGATTGTTGATTTTGATGACTCATCATAATCTAAAATGGACCATTTGAGGGTGATGGAGAAAAAGATACGGGTGCTAGTGTTGTTTCAACACCAAAGTTTTGGTGAGGAGGTTGTTGTAGCACCATTTTCTCAATTGAGGAAAATGTTGGCAATGGTGGTGGATGATATGGCCTAGGTGGCAAGTCCTCTAAGTTGTAAAGGTGTGGGGATGAGAGTGGAGTGGTGAAAGAGATAGCTCTAGGTACTAGAGGTGGTGGTTTAGTGGAAGTAGGGGTTTTTGGTTTAGGAGGTATAGTAGTGTTTGGCAAGGGTTGTTTTGTGGGAACAATCCTTTTGGGAGTTGGTTGGATTGGTAGAGTTGGTTGTGAGGGAGTTCTAGTATTTGAGGCTTTAACGGGTGATGATTCGGTTGAAGAGATTTCATGAACAACCCGAGCAATTTTCTTGGGAGGTTTTTTGGTTGATGAGTTAACACTAGGAGCTTTCCTCATGGTGAAATGGTAGAAAGGAAAGGTAAATAAAGCTTTTAGCTACTGAGAATGAGTGTGTGAATGGTGATTTGGAAGTTCTAGCACAAATGTTTTATAAAGAAAAATATTTGATAAGTGAATTAAAGCTTAAACCACTAAGAATCCTTCAAATTGCAATGTTTTGCATGCACAAGTTTGAACTATAGAATTGTACTGATCTAGGATGTCATTTAAGACAATGTGGAGTGTTCAAATTAACAAACAGGGTTTGAAATGATTGTCTTAATTAGGATTGGTTTAGTCTGTGCAACTGGTTCCAATAGATCCCTTACTTGAGGGATTCGTCTAGGCTAAACCTAAGGATCAGGCTCTCAGGTGCCAAGGAGAAGAAAGATTCGTTTTTAGTAAGGTCTAGTACCTACATGTCTTGAGTGTTTCAGTCTCCTCAGGTGTCTTAAATGATATGAGACTTAAATGATCAAGTGTAATGAATGAGGGTAGCTAATGATGTCTTTTATGGAAAGAAATGGAGGTTTTTATGAACACCAATGGGTGATCAAGGATGACACTAAGATTTTTAGAGTGTCAAGTAGAGTCAAATGATCACAGAGATCAGATGATGATCTAAGGAAAATTTAGAAAATTCCTTAAAAATTATAAGAAATGAAAAACTAGTTTTTAGATCATTTTAAGATCAAGATGACTAAATCAATTTACTAAAATTGAGAGAAATATCAAACTAAGTGTTTTAAGCTGAGAGGTACAATGTATGAACATTAGAGCAGAAAGATGGTGAGTTTTGAAGTGATGATAAATTAAAAAGTACCTTAAATATGATCCTAAGTTAGCTATGAGGGAATGTGAGATCAACTAAGCTTGAGGAAGACTTAAGTGATCCTAATGTATCATGTCTTACTAGTCTAATAAGGTCTCGAGGGTTGGATTGATGTGAGGGTGATAAAATAGCTCTTATGTTTGCCCGGATCCCATGGATCCTTCACTTGAGGGATCTGGCTAGTTATAAGCCAGCGATCCGACATCTGGGACAGATTATTCAATAGTGAGCGTGCAATATTTTGTTCTAGGTTTCGAATTCTGAAACTAATGATTTCTACTGAAAACATACATGTATACAAGTAAAAACACTGAAGGCATGGCACATAGAAACAACCTATAAGTGAGCAAACAAGATAATGACCGTATATTAAAATGAAAACAACTAAGTAAGTCTTGCACAAAGTTATGAGCATACATTGTTTTAACAATCATAAACTTCTAAAATAACCATAAAGAAAGTCATGGAGCACAATGTTTCTTTTGTCAATCTCTTCACTTCTTCTTCTTTCTTGAATTCATGATGAAATGAGTTAGACACTTGAACATCCCTTTTGTTTGCTTGAATTCTTCAGATTCATTTGGAAGAGTAGGAAGTTGCTCATAGTAAGTCATGGGGTCGATTTGATAATTAGAAATGGGATCGACTTCAACTTCTTCATCTTCATCCGAAGAGTCCGAGAAAGCGTGAGGCCGTTTCCTATTGATCATGAACCGTTTGGGGGGTTGTTTTGTAAGACGTACCATAACATGGTTAGCAAGAAAATGATCATCGGTAATAGGAGTAGGTTGCATTGCACTAACATACTCATGGAGTCGTGTTAGGATCATACCATAAGGAAGAACCATTTTGTCAGTTTTGAATACACCTACCATTCTTTTGACAATGTAGTAGGCGAGATTGAAAGGTTTTTTATGGATGAGACAATAGATCATTTGGACAAGACACGCATTGGCATGGTCTTTGTTTCCAACCAAGCAAATGACATTTTCTCTAAGGATTTCTTCCCACTTTTTGTAAATGGGAAACATCTCAAAGAGTTCCATTTAATAAGGATCACGATAGATGAGTTCTTTGTTGCGGTTATAACGAGATTGGTCGACTCTCTTTTTGAAGATGGTGTCTCGAACAACTATGGGGTCGGTAAGAGGAGTGTGATAAATAGGTTTAGAGTCTAGTGCGAAGGATTCAGTAGCAATTGACCAATCTTTAGAAAACATGCAAATTCCTTCACATGGTATGCGAAGAATTTATGCGAATGTGTTGAGAGGTAAAGTGATATTTTGGTTTTTTATAATGAAAGCGATTTAAATACTTCCATCATTGTTTCAGACAATCCTAACACTCTTGTAAAATTTGAAGATGAAGACCGGACAAATTTGTTCGTCAATTTCTAGGAGGCAATCAAAGTTGATTGCGGAAAAGACTTGAGGAATGTCGGTGTTTTCAAGGAAATATTCCTTAACTACACGACCTTCGTGGATAAGTCATTTTTGGAGCATTTTGAAGGTTTTGCAATCACTTTTTGATAGCCCTTCATTACGGTAGTATCTAGGAAGGTAGTGAACGGTGTCATGATGATCTTGTTGGCTAGCTTTAGGCATGTTTGATCATAGAGAAAAAATATCCCAATTAGGTAAAGTTTGTCAAGATAGGTTTATGAGTTTACTTTGTTTTAACAATGTCGTTTTGAAAATCCTTGATTATGTAGAACAATTTTGCAATAAACAAATTCCCAATTGGTGATAAGAAAAATTGAGACCAATTAATGGTTTTAAAAACATAAACCCTAGGATGGAGGTGATGATGAATAGTCAATATCAGTGTAATTACTTACAATGATGTTTTAGGATTGAGATGCTTGAGAGTATGGAGCCCTTGGATGATTGGAACTGAGATTAGGTCATTTTATGCTTTTGGGAAGAGGGAAAATGGATTGTTTTGGGTTTTGGAAAACGAGTTTCCTGTTGTCTGTTCACACGGTTCCCCCCGGATCCCTTGTTTGAGGGATCTGGCTAGTACAACTTGTGGGATCCGGCTCTGCAGACAAATATTGGAGTGTTTTGGATTATTCTTTCACTTGTAACAAGTTATACAATAACTTATTTTTTGAAAAGAACTTATAGAATGAGATTTTGATTATATTCCTATTTGAGTAGACATTTGGCTAAGGTGTCTTGAAGGAAAGGAAAATTGTTTATCGAATGATGGTGGATCAAGTCTTTAACTATCAAAAATTTATTTATGTGATGACGGCGCCGGTTTGATGAACTTACAAGTTTTTAAGAGAGTCAAAGAATATTATTCACGATGATGTGTTAAGATGGAAAGTAGTGAATAGTGACTTTTTAGAAACTTGTGACTTTGATGTTGAATGCCTAATTCATGTACACATATCATATGCATGGTTTATATGAAAGAGAAGCATATATCATCATTTCATTCACATATGATTACTACATGTAAACAACGATTAGTTGTAGGAAGGATAACATACCTTTGCTCTATTCTCTTTTTGTGGTTTGTAGAAGCCATAGACCCGAAATACTTCATGAGCTTTTAAAGTAATCCTTTGTACTTTGTGAAAGTAGGTTGTGATTATTCTTGGGTTCTTCCTTGGATGTTTTCTTCATTTTTCTTTGGAAAGAACGAAGTCTTTGGAAGAATCCTAGCATGAATATTTCTTAAAGAGAAGTGTTAGAATGATCTATCACTATCCAACATTTTGTTAAAAATAAAAAGAATGAACTTTTGTTTTAAGAAATTTCCTTATTTGTAGTTTTCAAACATACACGGATTGTATCAAGTTTTAAAGTATAATATACTCTAAGAAACTTGGTAACGAAGCTCGGATGCCAATTGTGGAAAACTAGAATGGGGGGTTGAATAGCTTTACCGATTAAAAGTTTATTTTAAAGTATTTAGATCGAATTATGTCAATCTATTTAATGTGTGTGTTGGATAATGATAATTAAGCATATAAGTAAGTAATGCAAAAGATAAAGAGTAAAAAACACAAAACCACAACACGAGCATTTATAGTGGTTCGGCTACAAGGATACCTTCCTTGCCCTACTCCACTCCTCGAATACCCCACTAGAGAGTTTGTAAGCACTACATAACACAAGCTCCTTAATGTGGCGGAGAAGCCTTCACAACGTCGCCTACTCTTTATCCGGTACAAGGCTAGACAGCGAGTTCTTCCACGAGGTAGACACAAACCTATCACAACGTCGCCTACACTTTATCCATACAAGGCTAGATATCGAGTTCCATTATAAAGGAGGAACTACTACCTAACACTACACCACAACACAACTACCTCAAAGGAGACACACTCCTTGTTACAACACTAGACGAATATCAATATCCTTTAACCCAAACTATCTAACTTGTACATCGATGCACCATATCGAATGTACACCCTTGGCACCTTTCACTAATGCCTTCGACATGACCTTTTGGCACCTTTCACCAATGCCTTCAACACGACCCTTCGGCACCTTTCATTAATGCCTTCAACATAACACTTCTATGGAGGTAGGAAAGAACTATCAACAAGATACACTTCAGTGGTCTTGATGATGACGAAGCTTAGAAACTCGTGACCTTTAGCTTGCACGTCTTTAAGAGGTGGTGATCTCGCCTTTAAGAGGAACCTAGAGAATCACACAAACATAAAACCAATGTTGCAAAAATCGCTAGGCGGTAGCTGGGCGGCCTGGTAGGGCCTAGCGATTAATCGGTTAGGCGAGGATTAATCGCGGATTAATCGGATTGGATTTTGTTTATATAAAATTATAAAATTTTGAAACTATATGCCTGATTTGGCCGATCTAGCCGATTTTTTTTTTATTTGGCCGATTTTTTCCGATTTTGCCGATTTTTACCCGTAACTGATTTTTCCGATTTATCCGATTTTCTCTGATTTAGCCGATTAATCGGCCGCCTAGGCCGATTTGTCCGATTTTTATCCGATTTTTGTCAGTAACCGATTAATATGGCCGATTAATGAAAATCGGAACGACTAATCACCGCCTAGCGATTAATCGGCCGCCTAGACCGATTTTTGCAACAGAGCATAAAACTACATAGAATGATCCTTTGGATTAGAGGTTAGAGATGTTAGAATATTGGGAGAAAGTATATGTCAAGTGGTAGTGAGCAAGAGAGAAATGGCTCACTATTTATAGACAAAACTTGTCTACTATCCTAAGGATCCCTCCCCAGAGGGATCCGGCTAGTGCAAAACCAGGGATCCGACTACTGGGTCAATTTAGTCTGAATTTCGGGTTGCAAACCGGGTTATGGGTTATGGGTTATGAACCATGGGTTATGGGTAATGGATTATGGATACCCAACAAGATGCAATGTACCTAGTCATTGGGTTATGGATCTTGGGTCATGGGTCATGGACTTTGGGTCATGGATCATGGATAATACCCAACATGACTTCATGCATGATTTCATGCAATGGGTCATGGGTTATGGATCATGCTCCATGGGTATGGGTTATGGACTTTGGTTTTTACCCAACAACATTCATTGTACCTAGTCAATAGATCATGGGTTATGGGTCATGGGTCATGGACTTTGGTTTTTACCCATTACTTTACCCATTACAATATATACAAATTATATACATTTCTATATTATGTAAACATTAGTTGTTATACATATGCATTTCTAGAAGATGTAAACAATATTACTTGTTAGTGTTTATATAAAAATTTCTTTGGTTTTATATAACTTATTTACTAAACATGTTTTGATATAGTTTTAATATGTTTAGTAAAAGTGTATTAGTAAACTATTGGCTCAAACCTTTTACGTATTTTATTTGTTTCGTTAAAATGATTTTACGTTTGTTATCGACAAAATATTAGAAGATCGTAAAATATAAATAAACGTTTTTATGGCTTATTTGTATTAATAGATGACAAAGACTTCGACATACTTAACTGGTGGAAATTAAATAGTCCAAGATTTCCAATCGTATTAAGGATCGCAAAAGGTAATAAATTACTACTTTTTACTAATATATTACATTTGATAAATGCATTAACTTATTATTTGTTATAAACTTTGTTTTAGATATCTTGTCAGTCTAAGTATCCACCGTTGTTTCCGAATCCGCCTTTAGCGCAAGTGGTCTCATTTTGGACCCATATAGGAATTCTTTATGCCAACCATTATAGAGGCTTTGGTATGCACACAAGATTGGATTCGTACATCAAGTAGAAACATCACTATGGATACATTAGAATATTTGATGAAAGACAACGAGTTTGCTAAAGGTAAACTCATACAAAAATTTACCACAAATGTGTACTTACATATAGTTTTATATTCTGATTATAGAATTGTTTGTTGTCATGTTTTTTTAAAAATCCAAGAGGGCTTAGACAAACAAAAGGGAGAACAAACTCATGAAACTTGTGCTTTGCATTTTGTTGCTAGTTGCTACTGTATTTGCACTTTCCCTCCAAAAAGTGATGTTGCATTGTGAAGGAAAAAATTGATGTTGCAATTTCCTAATTTACTTGAATATATGGTGTACCATGAAGTCATGCATTGATATTGACTACTAAAGAATACAAATAAATGAATAATGCCAATTTTGGTGTCACAATACGTAAAGCCATAGGTATATGTAGTATGAAATGTGAAAGAACTTTGTTGGACATGTCTAGCTAAACATTGTTAGTTTGCACAATTAACCCTGTTAGGTCACCATATTGTAACACAAGCATCAATATGTAAGAAATATATATGAGAATGATCGGATGAACACACAAACAAGTACACGTATGATAATAATGAAAGGATATGCGTAGTATATTATGTGAAATGAACAACCAACCTTCCAAGGAAGGTTTACAAGAGTATTTATAGGGGAAGGGAGCTAGGGCAACATGTCTAGTCTCTTCCTCATTATTGGGCTTGGGCCAAGGCTCATGAGCTTTCTACATAAGCCTTGACATTAATACAAACTTAAAAGCCTAATTAAGCAACCTATTACATAACGATTACTAACACTTGAAATACTTGTTATGAGTGATTCCAACAATCTCCCCCTAAGTGTTGGTAATTAAAAGTGACTCCAGCAATCTTGGAAAGTTGTTGGTGATGATGTAATAGTAGTTGCTTTGATGTCTACTGACCTTCTTCTTTCTTGTGAGAAGAAGTCTTGATGCTAACAATCTCCCCAGTGTGAGGATCTTGTTTCGTATGAAGTTTTCATCTTTGATGTCTTCATATATCTTTGTTCTTTGTTATGGTGTGGATATTGTGATGTTATGTTGTTGTAATCTGCATCAGGTCCGCTTCGTTGTTCAGGTGTCTCCATGTCCTTCTCCAACATGCTCACACGCTCTTTGACGTTGGATTTCAGTGTTGATGTAGTTCTCTTTAGTCATTAAACTTTGTACATTATTTGGCTTGAGGAAGAATCATTTTGACTTATGTGTTGCCTTTCGAGAGAACTTCAGATTGTGTTGTTGTTGGTATGAGCATGTGGAGAATCTGCACGATCATCTCCCAGGAGCATCCATAAGAAGAAAACATAAGAATGGGTTAGTGATAAACACCAATCGATTAATGTGGTCGTTTCTTAGAGAATTGACCACTACGATTGTTCTTCTGATGAATGTCTTGATTCCATTCACCTTGTCAGGCGAATTAGCCATCCAAATCCCATAAAGGAACAGTAGGCATTACATTGAACAAGTTCAAGTAATGACCCACATCTTCAGGACTCGATTCTTGAAAGGAATCTCCTTAGCGGGATTTCCTGCACTTACAAGTTCGAACTTCGAGCATGTTAACAGCATAGTGTGAAAACACATCTCTAATTCTGGCAAAGGCTGTTCCTGAACTGGAGTCCCTCAAGTAGGATAACATGATGTACCGAAGTACACCTACAGTTTAGGTGAGTTGCTGAGGTACACCGAAGCATCACCTCACAACTGTAGACCGTTTGAGACAACACTAAGCGTAACCCATGGGGAGTTACCGAAGTGACCTGCTTTCAGGGCTGTTTGATGTTGACCCTGGCAGGAGTTTCCATTCAATCACTGATGATCACAATTGTGAACCCCTCATAAATGTTCTCGACATATTGCTAAGATCTGTGTAGGAATCTAGAATGTATCACTTGCGTCCTTAATGTTGAACGACAAGTGATAAAATGTCAAGTGTTCCTAAGAGATCTTTTGATGAATCTCGTGGCTCTAGACTCAATAGTGCGCTTTGGTTTTCCTAAGCGGAGACTAGGGAGAGGGTCTCCTTCTTCAAAACCAGCAATCTCTAAGAGAAAGCCGATAGTTTACGTAGGGTTCCCTGTGAGAATGAAACAAGCTTCTGTTGAGAGAAACTTGAGTAGCAAAGAAGGTTTAGTGCATGCGTCACTCGGTCCATGACGACTTTAATCTTCAATACCGGTGTCATCAAGTGATCACCAGTAGCATATGTATTGAACCCGGTGTCTGCCCTAAGTTGAATAATTTGGAGGGCTATTTCTTTTCACCCTTTTCATTACATTTCTTTTTAATTCTTCAACTCCTTCTTTCTCCGATTCTCATTTTCTCCTTTTTATAATCATACCTAAGGACTTCTAAGTACTAACTATTGGTGATGTCCTTGGGTAGATCCCTCCAGCTCTGGCGGATCATAGGACGGTTATTCCTAACCTTAGTCACCTTATAACACCATGACTAACCTATGTTGCCTTAAAACCATTTTCTTGAAAATCTCTCAAAGTGTTTATGAGTAAGAACATTTTGTACCACTATGAGAGTTTTATCTTTTAGCAAAAATACTCCCCCTCAACACGTGCTTAAGTGTTTTGACAGAAATCTGCATGGTGAGGGAAGAGCTCGCACTTTTGAATTGATCGACTCAAGATAGAAAATTCCTCGCGAGACACGGTTACGTTGCATAGTTAAAGAGTTACATTGTCAGCTTTTAGGTGACAACTAGCTCTAATAACTACCTTGAAGGTGTGGACAAACCTCGAAAGGTTGTCAAACCCGTCAAAGTTCATGTCTATCAAGAGTTTCTTGAATAGGTACAATCTACTCGGATAAGTCTCAGAAGACAAATCTTTTCGATGTATGACAGTTCAGATCTCGTCAATTCATGGGTTAAGTCTTAGCACGAAGATTCAATCACATGTACAACATATTTGTATCACACAATTTTTCTCCCCCTAAAAAATGGCATATAAATGTTATTTTTGATGAAATTTTGATATCGAATATGTCCATTTCGAGTTTTGTGGGAAGATTTCCATGAAGAACGTTTAGTGAACAAAGATTTGTAAGCAAATACTCCCCCTTAACAAGTGATATTAACTTTTGAGGTTTTGAAAACATAAGGGGAAGTACTTGTTCTTTTGAGCAAAACTTTGAAAAATGAAAGTTTTGATAAGTTTTACTCAAAAGTAAGAAGCTTTCGCTCCTTTTATAAGGATTGTGGCACTGATGCGTACCACATGGTCCTTTCATTACAAGAACGGGTTGTACACTGTTATGTGTGCACAAGCCATAGTCAATTTATCAAAAAAACAAAATCACAATCAAGAGAGTTAAGAGAGTACCCAATGATTACACACGATCAGCTACTTTCTGAGGACGTTGGTAAGTCAGAATCGGAAAGTTTGATCTTCCTCCCACATAGCTCTCCAACCGTTGCATCTTATCCCGATGAATCAACCTTTAATCAATCCTAGTGATAAGTCAACAAATCATCCTTGCGATCCTTTGAATTCCATCTCTTCATCAGAATTATACCCAACTCAATGTCCTTCAAACGATATGCCAATCCATCTCGAACCATCTCCAGGGTGGCGTCATATAACTTTGTGAATTTCATCAAAAGCCATGAAGCAAGTATGATGATTTTCACATTGGTAGACAAACCCAAACTTTGGATTATGAATGATTTTGTATTGAGGTTCTTGATTGATTCCGTTGAAGTGAAGAATTTTGGTAAAATTCGACCCCTAGGTGGAGATCTTCAACACACTCTTTGATTTGATGCGTATGAAAACAAGGAGTCTGTTAGGCCACCATATTGTAACACAAGCATTAATATGTAAGAAATATAGATGAGAATGATCGGATGAACACACACACAAGTACACATATGATAATAATGAAAGGATATGCGTAGTGTATTATGTGAAATGAACAACCAACCTTCCAAGGAAGGTTTACAAGAGTATTTATAGGGGAAGGGAGCTAGGGCAACATGTCTAGTCCCTTCCTCATTATTGGGCTTGGGCCAAGGCTCGTGGGCTTTCTATATAAGCCTTGCCATTAATACAAACTTAAAATCCTAATTAAGCAACCTATTACATAACGATTACTAACACTTGAAATACATGTTAGGAGTGATTCCAACAAACCCAAAAAAAACAATATCAAAAAAACTACCGTACATAAGCCAGAATTTTCCTCAAAATTATTTGGAATTTCGGTTCATGTTGTCTAAAACCAAAACCGACCCAACTAAACCTAAAAAACCCTAACCGACCCAAGTCGCATTCAGTTCGATTTCGGTCCAGCCTTTCCACATAATTTTTGGTTTCGGTTTTGGTTTGGGTCAGCCCGGTTCGGTTCGGATTCGACCTGATGCTCAGTCCTACTACCTCCATGTCAACGTTACATCACCATTCAACACGTCATCAAACCCACCACCTTTTAGGTGCTATGGTCACCACCAAACCAAACATCAAACCAAAAGTATAAAAATACCGCACAATATACCTAACATACACTCACAAACAAAAAATAATAAAACCCCTCACTTTTCCTTGGAATCCGTAAAGTGAATAACAAAGCTACATTAGAATAGGTTGTGCCAAACACTACTTCTGCTGTTAACCCAAACACTACTTCTACACAAGTCCAAAGCATACACAAGAATGCTACTCCTCCAAAGATGAAGATACTTCACAATAAATGTCTTGTACAGTGTAGTGAAATGTAAATTGTATAGACAGAGTAGTGTTGCAAAGTTGGTTAGTTAGCCTTAGCCTTGTTAGAAAGTTTACTGTTACATTGATAGCTTAGCACAGTTTTGTATAAATACCATATGTAACTTCATTTCTCATTAATGAAATCAGTAACATTTCACACATAGATTTAATTCTCTCTACTTTTCGATATGGTATCAGAGGCATAACCGGCTCTCTGATGACATAAACCACCACAAATAACAAACTCCGATCAATCTAACCAACTTTCACCACCCTAACTAACTTTGACCACCACCAAAACCACCATAATCCATCACAAAACCACCATACAAACCACTACAAATTGCTCAAAATCAATCAAATCACCTCCGATCAATCAAAATCATTAACACAATCAAAATTACATCATGAAAACTGATCAAAACCATCAAAATCACTCAAGAACCATCATAACAGATTTTCCCGCCAAAACTTAAAATCAAGAATCTCAACAGAATTCAACATCAAAACCTTCAATCATCTTCTACCCTCAGTATAGATGACATCAATTCAATTCACCATTCATTATACTTCCATCAAAATGATCACCCTGTACTTGTACACATTTCAAAGAAACTCACAGGTTCTAAGATTCAGTAGTTGGAAGAGATCAATGATGATAGCCTTGAATGCAAGAAATAAATTGAAATTGATTAATAGGGAATTTGAAGAGCCTGCTACAAACTCGCCTATTAGATCACTTTGGGAAAGAGCAAATGACATGGTGATTTCTTGGATCTTGAACACAGTGTCTGAAAAGATTAGGAACAATTTGAGTTTTGTGAACACAGCAAAAGCACTATGGTCAGAACTGAATGAGCATTATTCTCAACTAGATTGTCATAGAATTTACCAAGTCTCAACTGATCTAGCTAATCTCAAACAAGGTAGACTTCCATTGAATCATATTATCACAAATTGAAGGGATTATGGGATGAGTTGGATGCACTAGAGACACCATATTCTTGTGTATGTCCTTGTGATTGCACAAATGGGAGAACAAATGGAGAAAGAGACCAGAGAAAGAAGTTGATGCAGTTCTTAATGGGACTAGATGAAAGTTACACCAATGTAAGAGGATAAATTCTATTGATTCAACCATTACCACTTGTGTCAAAAGCATATAGTCTGCTGAGACAAGATGAGAAGCAAATGGATGTTCAAAAACCAATTGTTTTCACTCCATCTGTTTTGAATACAACAACCAACAAATACAAACCACCATCACACCACATTCAAAACAAGATCAACACACCAAGTCCCAACAACACAATGAATAAAACACCATTCAGGAAGGGAGACTATTGCACCAACTGCAACAAAGGACACTATGGTGAAGAGTGTTACAGACTGGTTGGTTATCCCCTTGGGCACCCTTTACACAACAAGTACATACCACCATCACAGAGGAACACCAAAAATACCTCAGTCCACATGGTATGGAAATGATGAGCAGCCAAGTACTCCTAACTATGATGATCCAATCACTGGTGTTCAAACTTCTGCTGATGGATTTGTACATACAAGGATGGACATGCTACAAAATTAACTTAACCAAGTGCTATTAATGCTCCAAAATAACGCAAAAGGAGTTCACTGCAGCTACACTCCCTCACATGTCAGGTAAATTTACCTTTATTACTTCATTTAATTCTGGAATTTTAGATATTTGGATTATAAATAGTGGGGCTACAGATCATATATGCATATCTTTACACAAAATGCATGACATCAAAACCTTAACTCACCCAATACTTGTCAGCTTACCAAATGGACACCAAATTAAGGTAGACACAATTGGATCCGTACAACTTACACCCAATCTCACACTCATAGGAGTACTCTACACCCCAACCTTCAATTATAATTTGATTTCTATCAGTAAAATCACTGCTACCACACACTATGCTGTCACTTTTACTCACCAACAATGTATTTTTCAGGGCCATGATGGCTCTGTCACTCATGGATCACTACATGGTGGACTATATGCTCTCAATACTTCTCCAAAAAATCCATCACCATCTATTCAAGTTCATACTAGCTCATCATCACTGTGGCATGCTTGATTTGGTCATCCATCTTATCAAGTACTTCAAAAGATCAAAGAACTCTCTCCTGTAATCAATTGTAATATAGAAAATAAAGGTTGCATTTGTCCTTTAGCTAAACATCATGTTTTACCATTTCCTTCAAGTAACTCTCATGCTTCAACTCTATTTGAACTTGTTCATTTAGATGTTTGGGGTCCCTACAAACACCCTACTTTCAATGGTTGCAAATATTTGCTCACTATTGTTGATGATCATTCAAGAGCAACATGGACTTACCTCTTACCAACCAAACAACATGTTTTCTCAACTTTCAAATCATTTAGCGAATACATTTCAAATCAATTCAATTCCTCAATCAAAACAGTAAGAAGTGTGTTAGGAATTGGAAAATCCATAGTGAAGAGTCGGTCACCCCAACTCTAGTCTAGCATATGTTAGCTCGTAGACATTACGTTATTTACTAGTTAGTTAGTTAGTTATTTAGTTTAGAGCAACACCGTGGAGGATGGACGGGTCTTTACCCACTGTATGCCTGATCCACAGTCCGTAGGAGGACGTGTAGTATGTAACTATAAATACCCTCTACCTCCCAAGGTAGAGGGTTGGACCTTTCACTTAATCTAACCTTCTATGTTTTCTTTCACTTTCTCTCTCTAGAAAGGCTCCCACCTTCCACTTTCTCTCTCTAAAACTTATTCATATTCGAACCATATATTGTTATGTGATGTGTTTGTGAAATCCAATATGTTAAAAACGGTATCAAGAGCCATGGTTTGATCATCTCTCTTACATATCCTTGGATTTCTAGGGGTTTTATATGGTTTTTGGGTTTGTAAAAGTTTAGTGTTTTTTGCATCATTTGGATCATTTCTTGTGTTAAAGTTTGAATTTTGAGTGTACTTTTGTGTTTAGAATCATTGTAAGTGCTTGGGTTTTGATTTGGAAAGCTTGAATCACTGTGGTTGAGATTGTTTGGATTGAAAAGGGTTGTGTTTAAGTTTTTATTCTTAGCGACTTGGTTCTCGGATAAATTTTCTTCGTAGCGACTTGCTTCGTTAGTTGGTAGCGACTTGTAGTTGAAGTGGTAGCGATTTGAGCCCTAGCGACTTGTCTATTGAGACAAGCCAACAAACAGTACAAGTTAGCGAAGGTTCCACTTCGGCTAGCGACTTGGTTGGGTTAGCGACTTGTCTCTATTGTTTCTAGCGACTTGTTCTTATTGTTCTTAGCGAGTTGACTCTTAGCGACTTGGATACTTAGCGAGTTGCTCTTTAGCGACTTGTCTGCTTAGCGATTTGGTGCTATAGCGACTTGTGTTCAGCGACTTGGGTCTTAGCGACTTGTGCTCAGCGACTTGATTCACAGCGACTTGAGCTTTTAGCGAGTTGTTACTTAGCGACTTGGTGACTTAGCGACTTGTCTTCAAGATTGTTAGGTCACTAGTTTTACAACACAAGCTTATATAGAAAGAGATAAGGCGATTGAACAAGTATCAATCACACACACAAACAATATAAGACACGGTTATGCGTATGTGAGTGAATGAATAGAAAACTTGAACAACCAACCCTCAAATGAGGGTTTACAATAGTTTATATAGGCAAGGAGCTAGGGCAACACTCCCTCTCCTTCCCTATTCCTTATTGGGCTTGGGCCTCAGCTTATGGGCCTTCTACATAAGCTGGACCTTAAACAAACATAAAGGCCAGAATAAAGCTACCTATTACATATGAAATATAAATACTTGAAATACTGTTTAGGAGTGATTCCAACAATCTCCCCCTCAAGTATATATATGAATAACGGTGAAGGCGTTGATGTAATAGTAGCTGTGACGTCTTCTGACATTCTCCTTTCTTGTGAGAAGAATTGCCTTGGTTCGAACAATCTCCCCAGTGTAGAGAGATAGTTATCTTTGTGCAGTTTTGCTTTGACGTCATCATTAACTTTGTTCTTTGATTTATTGTTCTTTGTGGTGAAAGTGATAGTATGTTGTTGTCAGCATCAGTCTGCCTCAGGTCTGCTTTGCTGCTCCAGTGTCTCCACGTCATTCTTCAACATGCTCACACGCTCTTTGACGGTGGAAGTCAATACTGATGAAGTTCTGCAAGTCTTTGACTTTGTAGATTCTTTGATTGAAGAAGAATCATTCTGACTGTTGTGTTGCTTTTGAATAGAACTTCCATTAGTAATGAAGTTGGCGTGAGCATGAGAAGAATCAGCACGATCATC